>CM061142.1:181635607-181678107 GCA_030789695.1 Scilla litardierei | reverse complement strand
GGATGTTATCAAGAGAAATTGGATAAGAGATATTGGACAAGAGAAATTGGATAAGAGATATCTATATTATAAAAGAGGGATGTTATCAAGAGAAATTGGATAAGAGATATTGGACAAGAGAAATTGGATAAGAGATATTGGACAAGAGAAATTGGATAAGAGATATTTATATTATAAGAGAGGGATGTTATCAAGAGAAATTGGATAAGAGATATCTATATTATAAAAGAGGGATGTTATCAAGAGAAATTGGATAAGAGATATTGGACAAGAGAAATTGGATAAGAGATATCTATATTATAAAAGAGAGATGTTATCAAGAGAAATTGGATAAGAGATATTGGAAAAGAGAAATTGGATAAGAGTTATCTATATTATAAAAGAGGGATGTTATCAAGAGAAATTGGACAAGAGATATTGGAAAAGAGAAATTGGATAAGAGATATCAATATTATAAAAGAGGGTTGTTATCAAGAGAAATTGGATAAGAGATATTGGACAAGAGAAATTGGATAAGAGATATCTATATTATAAGAGAGGGATGTTATAAAGAGAAATTGGATAAGAGATATCTATATTATAAAAGAGGGATGTTATCAAGAGAAATTGGATAAGAGATATTGGAAAAGAGAAATTGGATAAGGGATATCTATATTATAAAAGAGGGATGTTATCAAGAGAAATTGGATAAGAGATATTGGACAAGAGAAATTGGATAAGAGATATCTATATTATAAGAGAGGGATGTTATCAAGAGAGATTGGATAAGAGATATCTATATTATAAAAGAGGGATGTTATCAAGAGATATTGGATAAGAGATATTGGAAAAGAGAAATTGGATAAGAGCTATCTATATTATAAAATAGGGATGTTATCACGAGAAATTGGATAAGAGATATTGGACATGAGAAATTGGATAAGAGATATCTATATTATAAAAGAGGGATGTTATCCAGAGAAATTGGATTAGAGATATTGGACAAGATAAATTGGATAAGAGATATCTATATTATAAAAGAGGGATGTTATCAAGAGAAATTGCATAAGAGATATTGGACAATAGAAATTGGATAAGAGTGATGTTATCAAGAGAAATTGGATAAGGGATATCTATATTACAAACGAGAGATGTTATCAAGAGAAATTGGATAAGAGATATTGGACAAGAGAAATTGGATAAGTGATATCTATTATATAAAAAGACGGATGTTATCAAGAGAAATTGATAAGAGAATTTGGACATGAGAAATTGGATAAGAGAATTTGGATATCTATTATATAAAACAGGGAAATTGAATAAGAGAAAATATAAGAGATGAGATTTTGAGGGATAAAAGAGGAGGTGTGGAATTTTGTACATACAACCCCGGTTTTTGTATTTTTGCCTATGGACCCTCCCCACACACACCCACACTTTTTATTCTCACCCCTTCCGGCCATTTTTTTCCAGTTCTATGAAGATTTTGAATCTTATCCTACTAGGACAAATCTTTGTCCTATGTGGCAAGTTTGTCCTAGGTGGTAATGACAATTTTGGGGGGACTTAAATTTTGGGGGAAAACTTAAATTTGCGGGGAAACTTGAAATTTTGTGGGAAAACTTGAAATTTGGGTGAACTTGAAATTTGTGGGGGAGAAAAACTCAGCCATTAAATAAACCGTGCCCTATGGGCATGGGTAAACTCACCCACACTTTTTATTCTCACCCCTTCCGGCCATTTTTTTTCCAGTTCTATGAATATTTTGAATCTTATCCTACTATGAAAAAGCTTTGTCCTACGTGGCAAGTTTGTCCTTGGTGGTAATGACAATTTTGGGGGTCTTAAATTTTGGGGGAAAACTTAAATTTGGGGGGAAACTTGAAATTTTGTGGAAAACTTGAAATTTGGGTGAACTTGAAATTTGTGGGGGAGAAAAACTCAGCCATTAAATAAACCGTGCCCTATGGGCACGGGTAATGACTAGTATATATATATATATATATATATATATATATATATATATATATATATATATATCTGTGTGTGTGTGTGTGTATGTATGTATGTTTATGTATGTATGTATGTATGTATGTTTATGTATGTATGTATATATATATATCTATTCTATAAAATAGGGATATTATCAAGAGAACTTGGATAAGAGAAATTGGACAAGAGAAATTGGACAAGAGAAATTGGATAAGAGAATTTGGACAAGAGTATATACATACATATATAAACATACATATATACATATACATACATACATACATATACATCTATTCTAAAAAAAATAGGGATGTTGTCAAAAGAAATTGGATAAGAGGAATTGGAAAGAGAAATTGAATAGGAGAATTTGGACAAGTGTATATACATCTGTTCTATAAAATAGGGATGTTATCAAGAGAAATTGGATAAGAGAAATTGGACAAGAGAAATTGGATAAGAGAATTTGGACAAGAGTATATACATACATATATACATCTACAAACATACATATCTATTCTATAAAATAGGGATGTTATCAAGAGAAATTGGATAAGAGAAATTAGACAAGAGAAATTGGATAAGAGAATTTGAACAAAAGTATATACATATATTCTATAAAATAGGGATGTTATGAAGAGAAATTGGATAAGAGAAATTGGACAAGAGAAATTGGATAAGAGAATTTGGACAATAGTATATACATCTATTCTATAAAATAGGGATGTTATCAAGAGAAATTGGATAAGAGAAAGTGGACAAGAGATATACATACATATATACATATACATACATACATATACATACATACATATACATCAATTCTATAAAATATGGATGTTATCAAGAGAAATTGGATAAGAGAAATTGGACAAGAGAATTTGGATAAGAGAATTTGGACAAGAATATATACATACATATATAAACCTACATATGTACATATACATATATACATATACATACATACATATACATCTATTCTATAAAATAGGGATGTTATCAATAGAAATTGGATAAGAAAAATTGGACAAGAGATATTGGATAAGAGAATTTGCACAATAGTATATACATACATATATAAACATACACATATACATATACATACATATACATACATACATATACATACATCTATTCTATAAAATAGGGATGTTATCAAGAGAAATTGGATAAGATAAATTGGAAAAGAGAAATTGGATAAGAGAATTTGGACAAGAGTATACATATACATATATACATATACATACATAAATACATACATATCTATTCTATAAAATAGGGAGGTTATCAAGTGAAATTGAATAAGAGAATTTGGACAAGATAAATTGGCTAAGAGATGAGATTTTGAGGGATAAGAGAGTAGGTGGAGAATTTTGCACATACAACCCCGGTTTTTACATTTTTGCCCCTGGACCCTCCCCACACATACACCCACATTTTTTATTCGTCCCCCCTTTCCGACCGTTTTTTTCAGTCCAAGTGCACGTGTGCACGGGTTATTTGCCAGTATGTATATGTGTGTGTGTATGTGTGTGTGTGTGTGTGTGTATCACGTATATCACCGCATATGCATATACAATACAATAGACACACATAATATACTAATATCCCAAGAGTACGCTCACTCATACATGAGTGGGACACAGAGATCCACACATTCGGTCGAGTGGCAAGGCCACTCAGAGCTTTTTAAGTGCTAAAAGTGTCTGATTCACTCGGGCGAGTGACAAAGTCACTCAGCTGAGTGGCATATAAATTATAGAGAGGGGTTTTCAGAATCTTCCCTGATCAGTACTCTACTCGGCTGAGTAGGGTCTTCACTCGGTCGAATGACAATGACACTCGGCCGAGTAGGCTGCTAATTTCAGCTCTAACTCTCTGTTTTTGATCCACTTTCTGTTTTTCTTCTCCCCGTCAGTTTCTTCCTTCTCCTTAAGCCTGAGCGCTTTCCTGGAGCACTCTCCGTTCCCATGGTCGTCCTCCATTCAAATGGTTCATTATTCTCCATCTCCTGTCATGAAAAATAGAGCCCGTTGTCAGGATTTTCATCGACTCTTGACTCTAAACAATAAAAAAGATCTAAAGCAAAAATAAAATGAAAAATTCAACTAAAATTAAGATGAAACAGTCGGGTTGCCTCCCGACAAGCGCTCGTTTAAGGTCTTGAGCTTGACCCCTTAAGATACGCGTTTAATGCTCGATATTCGACGCAAGTGAGATGCGCGCATCAAATTTTCCGGGAAGGCCGCTTGGGTTGAGTTGTTGATGTTCATAGGCGTTTCTCGGCTCCCTTTCATCATGGGTGGTAATGGGGGGGTGAGTCCCCTAAGCTTGAGCTTTTAACGTCCTTTTTCTTTGCCGGCGGTGACAATTTCTTGTCCAGCGGGGATTTCTTCATATTCTTCGTCGTAGAGAGCTTTCATAGCTCTCTAATCATTACGACATCAGCGTCGTCTTTGTCATTGTCCGTAGAAGGGTCCGACGGGTCTCCCATCATCTCGCCATCTTTAGAAAATTGGCCTTCTTCAAGGCCGTCATGGTGCTTGGCTCCAATAGCGAATGGCATGGCGTCATCAATGACCTCGTCGAGGAGGTCCACGTAATCGTCGTCCTCTTGCCAAGGCATGTGCTTCATCGCCTTTAGGATGTGGAGCTCAACCTCAATATTTCTGACGTTTAAGGACAACGTCTCTTCCCTCACATCAACAATCACGCCGGCGGTGGCCAAGAAGGGGCGTCCAAGAATTAACGACGTATCGCCCTCCTCTTTAACATCCATCACCACGAAGTCGCATGGTAAGCAAATTCCACCCGGTACTTGAAGTGGTATGTCTTCCGCAATCCCAACCGGCCTAGTGATCCGACCATCCGTGAGTTGTATCTTCATGTCCGTCGGTTTTAGGTCGGTCCACGTACTTAATTTCTTAAACATTGTGAGGGGCATGAGGCTCACGCTTGCTCCCAAATCTACCAAAGCCTTTTGAAGTGGGACTCCTCCAAGCGTGCAAGGAATTCGGAAACTTTTGGGATCTTTAAACTTGTAGGCGCTTTCTCCTTTCGGGCAAACCACGTACCTGGCTCGGCGAGCATTATCCTCTCATTTTGCTTCTTTCCAGCAATCAAGTCTTTTAGGAACTTGGCATAAGACGGGATTTCTACAATAGCGTCCAAGAAAGGTATATTTAGGCTCACTCCTCGCAAGTACTCCAAAAATTTGGCGAGCCGCTTCTCAATCTTTGCCCTCGCCAACAGTTGTGGGAAGGGTACCGGTGGCATGTAAATGCGCTCCTTTTGTGGCTTATCGATTTCAGATTTTTCACCGTCTTTTGGCTCTTTTGGGCCCTCCTCTTCATTGACCGGCTCCTTGTCATCCAAAATTTCTTCCCTCGACTCCTCGGTTTGAATCATGGTAGGGGTAGTGTCCTTCCCGCCCCTTGTAGTTACCGCCACAACCGCATTTATGTGTCTGGTATTGCTCCGTGGGTTTTGTTCCGGTTGAGCCGGCAATTGTTGAGTGTTCTTATTGAGCAATGTTAGTTGCTCCGATAATTGTGCCACGACGGTGTTGAGGGAGTCTTGTTGGGCCGTAAATCTAGCATTTATCTTCTTTTGTTCGGCCATGAATTCTTCAACCCTCGCTTCATGTTCCAACCTCGGCGATGCTTGTAGTGGGTTAGGTGCCCTCTACCCTTGATTGTACCCCGGAGGTCTATATGGCCCTGCTTGTTGCCTCGGTTGGAAGTTTTGTTGTTGGGGTCCTCTCGGTTGATATTGCGGTTGTTGCGGAGGTCGGGATTGCGTTTGTTGCGGTGGTGGATTCAAAGCTCCATCACTATTAGCATATGAAAATCCCGGGTGATTTCTCGTAGCCGGGTTTGCCCAATAACCGGTGCTTCCCGCAATATATTAAACTTGCTCTGTAGCTCCTTCTCCTTGCTCCCCTTCAACAAACATAACATGAGCCTGGTCTTGCCAATCGCTCATGCTTCCTCCTGGTGTAGAAACGGTGGGGGCTCCATGCGGTTCACTTATCAACTTCTCCAATCTCTCCACGACCTTGTGGAGAGAATCAAACTTTGTAGAGAGCTCCGCTACGGCCTTTGCCTCATAAATACTTGTCGGCTTCAAGGATGATGAAGGATGTCGCCCCGCGTCGCCCCATTGTTGGTTATTTGAGACCATCTCCGCAAATAGGGCAGTATCATCATCCGGCGTCTTTGACAAAATAGCTCCATTTGCGGTTGCATCGATTATTTGTTTGGTGCCCGGTTGCAATCCGTTGTAAAAGCTATGCACAAGTTTCCATGCTTCAATACTATGATGGGGGCATTGGTGTTGGAGATCTTTGAAACGCTCCCATCACTCAAATAGAGTTTTCTGAGGTCCTTGCTTAAAGGACATGAGCGTGCTTCTTATCTTGACAGTCTTATATGGTAGGTAGAATTTGTTCACAAATGCGCTCGCCAACTCATCCCATGTAGTGAAGATCCTCTCGGCTTGCGTCCTCAACCAATATAATGCCTTGTCTCGAAGAGTAAATGGGAAAAGGCACAGTCTAATAGCATCGGTCGACACGCCGGGCATCTGAAAAGTAGCACATTTGGACAAGAACAACTGTAAATGGTAGTGCGGGTTTTCTTGGGAGTTTCCATGAAATGGGTCTTGTTGCATCAACACCACAAGTCCCGTTTTAAGCTCGAAGTTCTTGTCCGCCTCCAACTCCGGCATCATAATAGATGATGTAGTGGAAGTGGTCTTAGACCGTAGCCTATCTCGGATAGAGACAAGCCTAGCCATGCGTGCCGCTAACTCCTCTGGTGTCTCCGGAGCGGTAAAATGATCTTCCTCTATAGCAAGACTCCTCTCGGCTCTAAGCCTCCTTGCCGTACGCTCGATCTCAGGATCAAATAATATATCTTCTTGATGTGCCTTCGATCTCGTGTACATGCACAGAAAAAGAGAGCTTTGATGGAATTGTTAGCACGATAGAGGAATAAAAAGGTAAAAATTATAAAAATAAAAAGAAATAACTAAGTAAAGAAAATAAAATACCGTCGCGTCCCCGGCAACGGTGCCAAAAACTTGATCGCGCCTGGATATACACCTGGAAAATGACTATAGTACCGCAAACGCACGGCGTAGTGGTGAGCGAGTATCGAACACAGGGAGGACAATTGACAGAACTCTATTTTGGTCACCTATTTATTAATGGAATAATAGGATGGTTTTGATAATAGTGTCACAATCGTTCAAATAGCAAATAAAATTCAATATAATAAAACGTCTAGGGATAGGAAATCCCCACTACGGACCGTCTCTCGTCCTTGTGAATCATGAATCTCAATATTGCAAAGCTTGAATGTAGGTGAACTAGTCGCAATTTAATGTAGAACCAAGCTCACGCTCTCGCGCTATTGCCGGTCTATAGCAACCTAGATTAGGGCTCACTCTCGTGCAAACCCTAACTTGAGCCACTAGCATGAAAATCGATATCATCGTCTAATCGCATCTCGAGCCCACTCTCGTGCAAACTCGAGCTACGATCTAGGTTATGATAGTTCGTATTCGTCCAATCTCTTGCCAACGAATATTAGTATAGATCTATAATAAAAATCCTAGCTTTGGCCCAATCTCTTGCAAACCAAATCTAGAGAATCTCAATTATAAATCTAAATCGAATATCTAGGCCTTTCCATCAATTGAGATCCAATCTCTCGCAAATCCCAATCGATAGAAATTTCTAGCTACTCGTAATAAATCAATCACAACCTAACCTTACTTCAATCCTAGCAACAATTCAATTCATTCATCACAATTCAAAGATCGGGTCCATAGGGTTCATCCCCATGCCCTAGAACGACGGAACTACTCACAATTCATCATAGAAATCTCAGAAATAAATTAATAGATCAAAGCACAATTCATTGTAGAGAGAAAGCAATTCATAAAAATAAGAGTTTTAGCAAGAAAGAACAAAGCCGTCAAAAAATAATTCAAGTCTATCCTAAAACTAGGGATAAAACTAGGTTTAAATACAAGCCAAAATCGTCCAAAAACCCCTGACAGAATTGCCCCTGTGCAGCCCAGAAAACCTAATTTGCGTAGCAGTCGGACTGCGTCACTCGGCTGAGCGACAATGTCGCTCGGCCGAGTGACAGACCCAATAATAAAACAGAGAATCTAGGAAAATCGGGGGTCTGTCACTCTGATTGACTCGGGCAAGTGGGCTCTTCACTCGGCCGAGTGAGCATCCTGTTCGGTTGAGTGGGCTTCTCAAAATTTCCAGTAAGTTGGCTGTTTCTCGGAAGAAAATCCCTGTAACACTCGGGCGAGTGGACTTTCTAGCTTGACCGAGTGAACTTTGAAAAATCAGCAGTACGTATCCGTTTCACTCGGCCGAACACAGCCCGTTACTCGGTCGAGTGAACTCTCTGTTCGGCCAAGTGAGCTGCTTCTGGGCTCTTTTCTTCTCCTCCTCGCCTCCTCGTCGATTCTATCGAATTTCTTCCTCTTCCGCTCATCCTCTAGCGCTGCTAACTCCTCAAACAAGATGCGGGTGACGCTCCGGTGTGCGTGAAAGTCTCTTGATCTCATATTTGCTCCAGATCGCTCCATATCTCCTGAAATACGACAAAAACAAGAAATAGTGAAAAACAACGTGATATCGTCAAATAATCGTGGAAAACACAATATGAGCGATCAAAATGATACAAAAACATGCAGAAAAAGGTGTAAAATAAGGAGCGATCATTTTCACACAGCAAGAGCTTAATATGAGGCAGAGAAGGTGGTAGGAGTTAATGGCAAAGTATGATATCGAACTCCAGTCTCACCCCGGTGGAGTCAATGTAGTTCCGGATGCTCTGAGCAGATTGCCAGCAATAATGAGGTTGACCTCACAACCACAACTCCGTTGGGCAATAAGGCAGATGGAAATAGAGGTTGTGCTTCCGGGAGAGCAGACAGTGCATATGGGTTTGCAAGTTCGATCAGATTTGGTAGATAGAATTAAGGCAGCCCAGTTGGAAGATAGAAAGTTGCAATTGATCCGTGAGGAAGTCGAGGTTGGTCTTCAGATGGATTTCAGTATCCATGAGGATGGTTCCTTGAGATTTGGTAGTCGAGTTTGTGTGCCAGCCGGTGTTATACGGGATGCATTGTTGAAAGAGGCTCATAGTTCGCCATATTCTATTCACCCTGGAGGAACCAAAACGTATCGTGATTTGCACCAACATTTTTGGTGGCATGGTATGAAGCGTGCAGTGGCTCAAAGTGTGGCTTCGTGTATCACTTGTCAACAAGTGAAGGCCGAACACCAGAGAACTGTAGGTTTACTTCAACCTCTTCTTATTCTTGAGTGGAAGTGGCAGCACGTGACCATGGATTTTGTGACTGGCTTACCTCGCACACCAAAAGGTTATGACGCAGTATGGATGATTATGGATTGTGTGACTAAGTCAGCGCATTTTATTCCGTTTTGGGTTGGTCAGTCTAAGAGTCATTGGCCAAGAAGTATATGGAAGAGATCGTGAGGCTCTGTGGTGTTCCTGTGTGCATTGTATCAGACAGAGACTCCAGATTCACATCTCATTTTTGGAATAGTCTGCAAGCAAGTATGGGTACGAATTTGAGTTTCAGCACAGCTTATCATCCTCTGACAGATGGCCAATCAGAGCATGTGATCCAGATATTGGAAGATATGTTAAGGACATGTATGTTGGAGTTTCAAGGATCCTGGGAAGACCACCTACATTTGGTTGAGTTTGCATACAACAACAGTTATCAAGCAAGTATTGGTATGGCTCCATTTGCAGCTTTATATGGACGTAGGTGTTGGTCACCGCTCAGTTGGGACGACATTGGGGATCGTGAGTTATTGGGACCAGATATGGTTGTTGAGGCAGTTGATGTTGTTCGTGAGAATCTTCGGATTGTTCAGGATCGGTATAAGCATTGGGCTGATACCAAAAGAAGACCACTTGAGTTCCAACCAGGTGACTATGTGTTTTTGAAAATATCGCCTACTCAAGGGACCGTACGTTTTGGACGACAGGAGACGTTAAGTCCCAGGTATGTCAGTCCGTTTGAGATTTCAGCTCGAGTTGGCGAGGTGGCTTACAGATTGGTGCTTCCACCATCTCTCGAAGGAGACCATGAAGTGTTCCATGTATATCAACTCCGAGGATTTATAGGCGACCCCAGTCAGATCGTGGACCACACAGAAGTGGCAGTGCGTCCAGACTTGACATATGAGCAGCAGTCCATGGTGATTCTAGATCGGAGGCAGAAGATGATGCGAAACAAGACAATGGATCTTGTAAGAGTTATGTGGCACTAGGAGTCACCTGGAGAGTCCACATGGGAACGTGAGGATGAGATGCAGAATAAATACCCATATTTGTTTATGTAATACTCTTGTATCAATGTATCATGGTAGACTTGTATATATTTATATAATAGATTGTTTCTACTCTCCTTATTGATATTTTTGTAATTCCGAGGACGGAATTTATTCTAAGGCGGTAGGATGTAACCCTCCGTAGTCCAGTCTACGGGATAGGGTTACGTGTTGTGGCCATGTACGGCGTATTGGAGGTAATGGTGTAGGGTCCCTAGAGAGTGGGACCCATTTGGAGGACCTTCTTGCCTATTAAGGCTCCCATGCGTTGGGAAGCTTGTTGGAGGGTTGTAGTGTGTTTAGAACGGCCGTAGTGTGTATAGTGATGCTTGGGTGGTAGCACGAGAGGTGGTGTAAAGAATAGGGTGAAGTATGGGAAAATGGTGTAAAGTAATCGGACCGAGTACGTTGATTGACCGACTAGTCATTTTCCTGCACACTTGTGCTCAGTCGCGTGCACACTTTGTGCATAGACACGTGTATACATCACCACCAAGAGCATAATGAGTGGACTCACCATGAATATTTAGAAGATGGAGTTTAGTCTTGAACACACTTGTCCTTCAAATCGTAAACGCGGATATCGAGATTGACCCCTACGCATTGGGATGCATGCTTGGAAAGGTGTCCCGTGGCTATCGTGATCGTCTTGAGATGTAAATAGGACCCTAGTGACGGCTATGCAAGGTATCCATTGGGGGTTGGAGAGTTTTGCAAAAATACACCTCACATTTTCATTTGTACCCAATTCTAGGTATATTTGCAAAAAGGCAAAATGGAGGGGGTTTTGTGTGAAATTGCCTAGTGGGGGCTTATGAGACATTTTCTAAGGGTTAGTGGGGATAAGTATAAGGTGTGGATGCCATGCACTGGCTAGGAAGGTAGTAGAGAGGGGTGAATTGACCTTTTTGCCCTTAGACCTCTCTACACACATATTTTCTTCAAAAATTCAAGTTCTCGCACACTTATCTCTCCCATTTGCTGCCATTTCCGTGGCTCTTCACACCAGATAGAGGGGAGAGGTCTAGAGTGTGAAGGAGGAGAGGAGAGGTGGTGCTAGTCCAAGAGGTGATCAAGGAGGAGGAGGAGAAGACAAGCTTGGAGGCCAAACCTAGGAGTTTGCTAAGAGCCAAGATAGAGGAGGTCTTCATCTTCATCCATAGCTCAGGTAGTGTAACGCCCCGCTTCCCAAAAAGACACCGGAAGCGAGAACGTTACGCGGTCCGCTTGAACTGGAGCGGTGAAGCTCGAGTTCAATGAGCGTCTGTGATAAAAGCACAGAAAAGGGTCCTTGCATTTGCGTATCAGAACAATCAGAACACAACAATGATATAAAGACAAACGCCACATCCAGAGATTTAAAAGTTCGTACACGAAATTAAACAGCCACAGCTGGGCTTAAAGTAGCAATAAAGAAACGTACACAACTACAACAAGTGACTGAAAGTAAACTAAGAAAGCTAGAAGTGAGAGTCCTCTAGTCCTCGGCTGGAAGAGGCACAGCGTCAGGTGCGAACTCCTGACTCTCCAAGTCTGCCGTCTCGTACAGGTCCTCCGGGTACTCAAGCGCTGGATCTGACATACATCCACAAACAATGAATGTATGTCAGCTAGGGTCTGCGAGAAAGTGTTAGCATCCCAAGGCAAGATATCTGATATATATATATATATATATAAATTTTAGAAGCATTAAATAATTTAAGAGAGCGACTGCAGCAATTTAATATTGAACAATTTTAATGAAGCATAACAAGCACTCCTAACATGCAGTTCTAGACGTTTGCAAGATTAAAGTTGAGATTTCTCTAAGTTCATTAGCATTTCAATTATCAAGATGACCAAGTTAGCGTTGCAAGTTTTCATGTCAAGAGTTAGCTTTCTAATCTAGGGTTCACGCCTTTAGGTCGTGATGAGAAGGGCGTTCCTCTCACGGGGGTTTACCGTGATTGACGCTAACACACCGCATGCGGGTGGTGCTCTTGAGGAGAGTACCCTTCATACGCCCAATGGCCGCTCAACCCTAAACCCACCCAAAAGTTTGCCGGAACACGAGCCGGCCTAGTCGACTCACACGACATCACGATATCACGATACCGCCTTCGAGGCGCACGATAGTCACGATGTCAAAATTAGTTAAACATGTCCGAATTCGCAGAAATTTGATGTTATCAACATTATTACATTATGGTGACAGTTCTACAAGGCAGAAATGGGTCGAACAACCGTTACCGTAATTTTAAATAATGACGAATATGTCCTATTCGTTCAACTTAATACAGAAATGATTTTTTTCTCTTAATGTTTAAAATTGAGATATATCGTATGATATACCGTTGGATCCCAAATTTCGTTCTAGTCATTATGATGTCAATTATTGTACGCCATTTCATGCCTAGTTTTTGAGTTACACAGCAATACATATAGATGGCGTAAAAGTGTCAAAACTTCCGAAATTCATAATCAAATACTTGCCTGTTTTCGACGTTCTTTGTGTCGTTGGAATCGTCTCGACGTGTACTATGCTGTGGAGGGTTTGGTTCACTGTTTTGGTAGAACATAAAATCAATATAGGTGTTTTTTGTTCAGGACAGATTTGCAAAAGCCCCTACAACATCTAGCGATTTGTTTTTATTAGGTTTTCTGTCCTATGGTGGGGGTTAAGAGTTGTTAAAGGGTAGATCTACTAACCGTAAGTGTAGCGAGTGATCGGATGACGACAACGGTAACGGCGACGTGTCGGGTCCCGGAACAGCGGCGTAAAAGCTTCGGGAGGAGGGAGGAAGCTGTCTGCGGCTCTTGAGTGCGTGGATCTGCTTCATTGGGTCCACACGGCGATCAACGACGGGGAGAGGCTGTTCGCGTGAAGAAGAAGGCTGCGGGGGAGGCGTTCGCGGCCTGTGGCAATCTGGGCGGAAGAAAATGGCGTCGGAGCTTGGCCTTGGGGTGTTGCGGCTGCTTGGGGTGTGAGGAAGAAGGAGGAGGAGGAGTTGGGAGCAGGAGAAACTCGGCCTGGGAGGTGCTGTGCTCGCGCGGGGCGAGAGGAGGAGGGAGGTCGTGAGGGGTTTGAGGGCAGCTGTGAGGGGGAGCCGTGGCCTGCGGGATAGGGGAGGAAGAAAGGAGAAGATGCTCGGGTGCTGTTGCATGAAGAAACGAGGTAGGGTGGCTCGGTCTTGAAGAAGAAGGATAGTGGGTGTTTGGATCTCGGGAGAGGAGAAGAGGAGGAGGGTTAGGGTGGCGGCTGGGTGATGTAGGGTTGGAGAAGGAGGCCGGCCTAGGGGTTATAATATTAGTCTAGGGTTTATATTATAAAGGTTTATTTATATAGTTTTCCTTTTGATGTAGGGTTTGAAAGGGGCATCACGTGGAGACATGGGCATCACGTAGGGTTTTTTTTGTACGAGTTGAAAAGTGATGAAGGCTTGTACAACATAGGGTTATGGGGTTAAGAAACTAGGAAGCGTTTTTAAAAAGAATGTGTTCTAAAATATTGGTTTTAAATATTATTCACTTAGGGAGAATTAATAGCAAGTTAAATAGGAAAAGTTTGAAATCCAAATTTTAATTAGGGAGAGATTAATGGGTTTCTAAATGGTAGGTTGAAATTTGAATTTTAAAAAGATATGAAATTAATAAAAGATACTTAACTAAATAATAATAATAATGATGATAATAAAAATAAATGAATTTAACTTAGTGTCATGAAATGACGATAGCGATAATTAGCATGGCGAAACAGACACGTGCACGGGGACGGATACGCCTAACTACGGATACGGACGAAAAATTATACTAGAGAAATACAGATAATATCATCGATAAAGACCGGTCGTTACATCCTACCCACCTTAAAGAAAGATTCTGCCCTCGGAATTCTAAACAATCACTGATCAGGGAACAGAAGTGGGTAACGCTCTCTCATCTCATCTTCCCTCTCCCAGGTGGACTCTCCTGGCGAGTCGTGTCGCCACATCACTCTAACAAGATCGACAGTCTTGTTCCTGAGTGTCTTCTGACGTCTGTCAAAAATCTACACTGGCTGCTGGTCATACGTCAGATCTGAGCGGACGGTGATCTCAGAGTAGTCAACAGCGTGAGATGGATCGCTGATGTACCGACGAAGCTGAGACACATGGAAGACATCGTGAACTCCTTCCAAAGATGGGGGCAAGGCTAAGGGGTAGGCTACCTCGCCAACTCTCTCCAGAACATCAAAGGGTCCGATGTATCTCGGGCTGAGCTTACGACATTTCCCAAAGCGAATCACTCCGCGATTCAGAGAAATTTTCAGAAACACATGGTCTCCCGGCTGAAACTCCAGAGGTGGTCGTTTAGCATCAGCCCAATGCTTACAACGGTTCTGAGCAATCTGAAGCTTGTCCCTGATATCCCGAACAACGTCCACTGCTTCGACGATCAACTCCGGTCCCAATAACTCTCTATCCCCAACGTCGTCCCAACTCAGTGGCGAACGACACTTCCTCCCGTAGAGAGCAGCAAATGGCGCCATGCCAATGCTCGCCTGATAACTGTTGTTGTAAGAGAACTCCACCAGGTGTAGATGATCCTCCCACGAACCCTTGAAATCTAGCATGCAAGCTCTCAGCATATCCTCCAAGATCTGAATGGTCCGCTCTGACTGGCCATCCGTCTGTGGGTGATACGCAGTGCTGAACTTCAGACTGGTACCAAGATTGGTCTGCAGACTCTTCCAGAACTGAGATGTGAACCTCGTATCACGATCAGATACGATGCTCACAGGGACCCCATGCAAGCGCACGATTTCCTACACAACATATTTCACATCACAACTCGTACTAGAAAGAAATACGAAAGGATGAGTTGGATCATTACCTCCATATATTTCCTTGCCAGTATTTCTATGGATTGTCCTACTCGGAATGGTATGAACTGCGCAGACTTGGTCAGTCGATCGACAATGACCCAGATCGCGTCGTTCTGTTTGGTGCTCCAAGGTAGGCCAGTCACGAAGTCCATCGTGATGTGCTGCCATTTCCAATCCGGGATAGGCAGGGGCTGTAGTAGTCTGGTGGTACGATGATGTTCAGCCTTCACCTGCTGGCACACCAGGCATTTGGCAACACTCCGTGCCACACTTCTCTTCATACCATGCCACCAGAAATTCTGACGAAGATTGTAACGACTGGTTTTCATGTATCTGGATTATTATATTATATATATATATATACTTTGGTGGATTTTCTCCTCATGTGTGGTTCTCGTCTCCGTAGCTTTCATTTTCGATCGTTTCGTCGTGATTTTCTAGCTTCTTCCTTGGAATCGTCGATTTTGGGGTAAGTCATTTGTGACGGGCTTCATATCGGTCATATCTTATTGTTAGATCAAGCCTAGGAGTCTTAGAAATCGATCCCGGAGCTTCGCGCTCCATTTCAGAACTTTTGGTGCACATTAGCCGGTGTAAGAAGGGGCACCGACCGACTAGATGACGATCCAGTCGGTCGGAAAACCTTCTTGAACCGACTAGTGGGCTTTGTAATTTCTCAGGAGTTACTGTTTGGACTTAGTCGGTCTGAGTTGGTCAACCGACCGACTAGTTCCTAAACTAGTCGGTCAGTGGTTGCTCTTTGACCGACTAATTCATTACCCAGGTTTTTCCCTATATTTCGCTGCTTGGTGTTAGTCGGTCACAGCTAATCGACCGACCGACTAGTTGCTAAACTAGTCGGTCAGCCAACCTTCTTTGACCGACTAATCTGTGTCGAAACCCTAATTTCTGGGCAGCCGCCAGCTCTTCCTATTTAAACCCCTCCCAAACGTTTTCTTCTTCTTCTTCTTCAACTCTAAACATAATTTCTCCCCCATTGAGCCCCCTACTACCTCAAACCCTTATTCCTTCATCCCAAGCCCAAAATCCATCATCCAAACCCTCACTTAACACATTCTACCTCTCATCTTCCTCAAACCTTCATCAAACCCCCAAAATCCATATCAAACCCTATTTCTCCATATTTTCCCTCATTTCCAGATCTGAGACGGATCGTTCTTCCGTTGCCGTGGTTGCTCGGCATCGTTCCTCCGCTTCTTCACGGTAATACTCGATTCTTTAGTTTTAGCATAACCCATTTGAGTTCTTATGAAACCCTAATGAAATGAATGTTTTTTGATGATTATCTCTCCATAACAGCGACTTCCCCGTAGATTAGCGTCCGTGAGACGAACCTTCGTGATCGTCATCCTCGGTGCTAGGCAAGTGAAACTTGCCACTTAGGGTTTTGGGCCATGTCTTAGGCCATTTGCTTGTTGTAGGCATAAAAGAGACTAGGCGACGAAATGATACTCGCCTAGGTGCAATTTTAGGATCTAGCTTGACAACGAAGCTAGATCCGTCATTTATCATGTTGCATAAAACTACCATGCCATGTTTAATTTCAATTACCGGTACGCGGATTAATTGTCATGTCATTGCATTCTTTAAATGTTCCTGTGATTGCGTAGCACACGCTACAATACTTGTACTTCCTGGCTCGTGACCAGAAGCGAGCATAATGAGTTGCTAACCCCAACGATCGATATTGAGGCTAGGTGTCCCCTACGCCAAATACTTCCTGGTTCGTGATATAGAAAACAAGCTCCCGTGCGGGGCAACCCTGGCTCATTTACTGGGCTCATGTACAGGGACCCTGGCTTGTTTACGTGTGGGATGGGGTAAGAGTTAAGCGGTCATTCAACTGGGAGTCTGCCCGATCAGCAACTGCAGTTGTAAGGCGTAAACTCTGGGTTCTGGGGTAGTGTTAAGCGGCCACTCAGCGTGAATGCCAAACCGTTCAGCTGTAAGGCGTAAACATCTACAAACAACTTGAAACGTGACTAGTGAAAAGATTGAGATTGTTAGTAGCTTGGCTACTCTTGACTTGTCCCGATAATTGTTCTCTTGTACTTGTTGTTTCACCATGTCTTGCTTGTGCACTCATGTTATAACGGCCATGTCATGCATACTATAACTGCTAGGTTGTTAGTTTGCCTTACTTCAGTTTCCTTGCCCAAGTCTTTTAGACTTGCTGACATGTGCCCCTTTACTCTTTTGGGTGACACATGTTAGATCCTGAGCCTGAGTACATTGGAGAGGACGAGGTGTTTGCTGACGCCGAGCCCGAGCCTGTGTTTGGCGAGGAGTACGTGGACACTGGGGACCAGTCCTAGTGTCTTCGTTGAGCTTTCCCTTTTTGTTTAGACTGCTGTTTTGTTGTCGGTGCGTAGCACCTATACTTTGTTACGTTGTTCCTTTTGTTGGCCTTGTTCTGGGTCTTTAGACTCTTTCTTTTAGCCTGGTGGCTTTTCTGGATGTTGAACTTGATTTTTCATGTTGGACAAATTATGAGATATGAGATTTTATTTCTGTCTCTCCTTGTGTTATTATTGTTGTTCCGTTTGTGGTTACAGGGACCTGCTTATGTTTTATTGACGCTTATTGGGTTTGGGGCTTCACAGCTCCACTCTCGTGCGGACCTTTTCACGTCTCGCCTCCATTTTAGGGAAGCGGGGTGTGACAAGTTTTGTTGGTGGCCCATGCAGGTCACTTCTGTAACTGCGATTATCGGAATGACGATAATAATATTAGAATGTCCAATAAACTAAGTTCGACATCCGAGTCATAAGCTATGAGTCTAATCTGCTTCGTTTTCTGTGTCATTAGATGGCAGGAAGGCGATTCACCCGTGGTGGAGGTAGTGGTGTGCCCCCTCATGATGAGGAGCCTGAGTGGGAACCCACCAATGGAGAGATGATGCGGATGATGCTCCAGATGATGCAAGTGCAGCAGGGCGTGCTCTTGCAAGTCCAGAATGCTCCACTTGCTCGAGCTGCCCGGGCACTTCCGGATGCCCCTCGCTCCGAGCCGGGAGCGAAGCAATTTCGGGAGCTGGGTCCCGCATATTTTGATGGGTCCGAGGGTCCTCTAGCTGCCGATGAGTGGATTCGGAACATATAGGACAACTTGAAGATGGCCAAGATCACCCCGGCTGGATGGGTTGATTTGGCGAAGAGGCAACTCAAGGATAATGCTCGGAACTGGTGGGATGCGGAAGAGAAGATGCTGGTGGAGCCGATAGCTTGGGCTACCTTTAAGTCCAGGTTTGATGAGGAGTTCTTTCCGAAGGCTGCTAGGAAGGAGATGCTGCAGCGCTTCATTGATCTGAAGCAAGGGAGCTTGACGGTGGACATGTACCCCCAATAGTTCACTAGGCTGAGTCGGTTCGCACCGAAGATGGTGCAGGATGCTGATGAGAGGGCTCAGAGGTTCCTGCAGGGACTTGCTTTGGAGCTCCAAAGTTTTGTGTCTTCCTCTGATCTGGACTCTTATCAGAAGGTTCTGGTCGCTGCGAGGAGGCAGGAGCTGAACCTGAGTCAGAGGAGAGGACATGTTTCCGGTGCTGGGAAGAGGCCTATGGAGCAGGCCAGGGCGGTGGTTAGGCCTGGTTTCAAGCCTAATCAGCCAGCTCAGTTTAAGAGGTCAGGAGGGCCTATTCAGAAGACTTGCCATTTCTGCGGTAAGCCTGGCCACATCAAGGATCAGTGTAGGAGGTTTCTGGGCCAGTGTTTGGTTTGTGGTGATGCTTCTCATGTCGCGAAGGATTGTCGACATGCGAATCCACTGCGGAGGGCACCTGTTGCAGCACAGCCGTTGCAGCAGCGAGCGCCTGTTCCTGCTGGACGTGGAGCAGCTCTTGTTCCACAGAGGCAGGCTTTTCAGCAGGCTATTCCGCCGAGGAGGCAGGCTTTTCTGATGACCGCTGTGGAGAGCGAGGCTGTGGATGAGGTTATCGCAGGTAATCCTCAATCTAGCTGTTACTTTCCTAGCTGGTTTTGATTGTTAGATTGTGTTGTTTGCTTGAACATGATTGTTTGCTAGACTAGGGTTTGATTGTTAATTGCTTGTTAGGTGTGGTTTTGGTGTGCACATTTCCTGCACGAGTCCTCTTTGACTCTGGTGCATCGATGTGCATTATTTCTCGGAGCTTCGTGGAGAAGCATTCCTTGTCGACGTCCCCTCTTCCCAAGAGTTGGAATATCGTCACAGGGAATGGCGTGGTCTCGGTGCATCTTGGTTGCAATTCTTGCTCGTTGGTGGTCTGTGGACATGAGCTTTACGCTGATTTCATTGTCCACGACATCATCAACTATGATGCGGTCCTTGGGATGGATTGGCTTGCGAGCTTCTATGCTACGATCGACTGTCAGCGGAAGAAGGTGGTGTTCGAGATTCCCGGACATCCAGTATTTGAGTTCAGCCGTGGTAGCAGCTCGCTTGGTCCTGTCAGGTTTCGGGCCAGGCCGGTGGAGGTTGTGGCTTTGCAGATGGAGCTGGAGAGGCCAGTGGTTGTGCGGGATTTTGATGACGTCTTCCCTGAGGAGATGTCTGGTTTGCCACCTGATCGAGCTCTAGAATTTTCTATTGATCTTGTTCCGGGAGCGCAGCCGATTTCGAAGGCGTCGTATCGTATGGCACCCGCTGAGTTGGAGGAATTGCGGAAGCAGCTGGATGAGCTTTTGCAGAAGGGTTATATCAACCCTAGTATGTCTCCGTGGGGAGCACCGATGCTGCTGGTGAAGAAGAAGGATGGTTCGCGTTGCATGTGTGTGGACTATCGGGAGTTGAATGCGGTGACCATTAAGAATAAATACACGTTGCCTCGCATCGATGATATTTTTGATTAGCTTGGAGGTTCGAGGGTGTTTTCGAAGTTGGATCTGAGGAGTGGTTACCATCAGTTGAAGGTGAAGAAGGGAGATGTTCCGAAGACAGCGTTCAGGACGAAGTATGGACACTACGAGTTTGTGGTTATGCCTTTCGGTGTAACCAATGCACCCGCAGTTGTCATGAATCTGATGAACCTGATTTTCTACGACTTTTTGGATAAGTTTGTCGTTATCTTTATTGACGACATTCTGATCTATTCGAAGTCGGAGGAAGAGCATGCATCGCACTTGAGGACGGTATTGGAGATTTTGAGGAAGCATCGTTTGTATGCTAATTTTTCGAAGTGCGAGTTTTGGCTGGACAGAGTTGCTTTTCTCGAGCATGTGGTGACTGGAGATGGTATCTCAGTGGATCCCGAGAAGATTAGGGCCATCAGAGAGTGGCCTGTTTCGCAGTCAGCGTCTGAGATTCGGAGTTTCCCTGGACTTGCTGGTTACTATCGGCGATTCATTAAGGACTTTTCCCGTATTGCCGAGCCGATGACCAGATTGACGCGGAAGGATGTACCTTTTGTTTGGTCGGGTGATTATGAGAATGCCTTTGGCATTCTGAGGGAGAGGTTGATGACTGCCCCTATTCTTGTTGTGCCTGATCGCAGCGGTGGATTTGAGATCTTTTGCGATGCTTCTGGCAAGGGTCTCGGTTGTGTGTTGCATCAGCACTGACATGTCGTGGCTTATGCTTCTCGTCAGCTCAAGGTTTATGAGAAGAATTACCCGACGCATGATTTGGAGTTGGCTGCTGTTGTGTTTGCTCTTAAGATTTGGAGGCACTTCCTGCTGAGTGAGAAAGTGAAGATTTTCACCGATCACAAAAGCTTGAAGTATATTTTTACTCAGAAGGAGCTCAACATGCGACAACGTCGATGGTTGGAGCTCATGGCGGATTATGAGATTGATTTGTAGTTTCACCCTGGCAAGGTGAATGTGGTTCCTGATGCGCTGAGTAGGCTTCCAGCGGTGATTATTTTGACTTCGCAGTGGAGATTGCAGCAGGATTTTTGCGAGTCTGGTGTGGAGATTGTTCTTCCTGTGGAGGTTTCTTTGTTGATGTGTATGCAGATACAGTCGACGATTGTGGATCGGATCAAGGCTGGCCAGGCTAGAGATCCGAAGCTGGTGAAGATTCGGGAGCAGGTGGAAGCCGGTCTGCGGACTGACTTTTTGATTCATGAGGATGGCTCGCTGAGGTTTGGAGCCAGGTTGTGTGTGCCAGCTGGGGATATTAAAGAGGAGTTGATGGTGGAGGCACACAGTTCGCCGTATTCTGTGCATCCTGGTGGGACCAAGATGTACAAGGACCTTCGTCTGAACTATTGGTGGCATGGCATGAAGAGGAGTGTGGCTCGGAGTGTAGCCAAGAGTTTGGTTTGCCAACAAGTAAAGGCGGAGCATCAGCGTGCGGCAGGGTTGCTGCAACCGCTTCTGATTCCGGAGTGGAAGTGGCAACACATCACTATGGATTTCGTGACTGGATTACCTCGGAGTCCGAAGCAGAATGACGTGATTTGGGTGATCGTAGACCGATTGACCAAATCCGCGCACTTTATTCCATTCCGAGTAGGACAGTCCACTGAGGCGCTAGCGAGGAGATATATGGAGGTAAATTCTTTTACTCTCCGTTTTTATTTCCTTTTCCTAGTTTGGATAGTGATGTAACATGAATCGTGCAGGAGATCGTACGACTTCACGGAGTCCCCGTGAGTATTGTGGCGGACAGAGACACGAGGTTCACATCTCAGTTCTGGCAAAGTTTGCAGAAGAGTTTGGGTACGCGTCTGAGTTTCAGCATGGCGTACCATCCGCAGACGGATGGCCAGTCCGAGAGGACGATTCAGATCTTGGAGGACATGCTGAGGGCGTGCATGTTGGATTTCAAGGGTTCGTGGGAGGACCATCTACATCTGGTAGAGTTTTCTTACAACAACAGCTTCCAGACGAGTATTGGCATGGCGCCTTTCGCCGCTCTTTATGGGAGGAAATGTCGATCACCATTGAGTTGGGATGGCGTTGGTGATCGGGAGCTGTTGGGACCTGAGATGATTGTGGAGGCCGTGGATGTTGTCAGGAGCATTCGGGAGAGGTTGAGGATTGCTCAGGACCGTTTTAAGCATTGGGCGGATGCTAAATGTCGTTCTTTGGAGTTTCAGCCGGGCGACCATGTGTTCTTGAAGATTTCCCCGAATCGTGGTGTGATTCGCTTTGGGAAGCGAGGGAAGTTGAGCCCGCGATACATTGGACCGTTTGACGTTCTGGAGAGAGTTGGCGAGGTAGCTTATCGCTTAGCCTTGCCGCCATCTTTGGAGGGAGTTCACAATGTTTTCCATGTGTCGCAGCTTCGTCGATACATTAGCGATCCATCTCAAGCTGTGGATTTTTCAGAGATTACCGTTCGCCCCGATATGACGTATGACCAGCAGCCAGTACAGATTCTGGACAGGCGTCAGAAGTCACTTCGGAACAAGGTTGTCAATCTTGTGAGGGTGATGTGGCGACATGGCTCGCCTGGAGAGTCTACTTGGAAGAATGAGGATGAGATGCGAGATCGTTTCCCACTTTTGTTCCCGACACGTGAGTGTTGGGAAATTCCGAGGACGGAATTTTTCTTAAGTTGGGGAGGATGTAACGACTAGTTTTCATGTATCTGGATTATTATATTATATATATATATATACTTTGGTGGATTTTCTCCTCATGTGTGGTTCTCGTCTCCGTAGCTTTCATTTTCGATCGTTTCGTCGTGCTTTTCTAGCTTCTTCCTTGGAATCGTCGATTTTGGGGTAAGTCATTTGTGACGGGCTTCATATCGGTCATATCTTATTGTTAGATCAAGCCTAGGAGTCTTAGGAATCGATCCCGGAGCTTCGCGCTCCATTTCAGAACTTTTGGTGCATATTAGCCGGTGTAAGAAGGGGCACCTACCGACTAGATGACGATCCAGTCGGTCGGAAAACCTTCTTGAACCGACTAGTGGGCTTTGTAATTTCTCAGGAGTTACAGTTTGGACTTAGTCGGTCTGAGTTGGTCAACCGACCGACTAGTTCCCAAACTAGTCGGTCAGTGGTTGCTCTTTGACCGACTAATTCATTACCCAGGTTTTTCCCTATATTTCGCTGCTTGGTGTTAGTCGGTCACAGCTAATCGACCGACCGACTAGTTGCTAAACTAGTCGGTCAGCCAACCTTCTTTGACCGACTAATCTGTGTCGAAACCCTAATTTCTGGGCAGCTGCCAGCTCTTCCTATTTAAACCCCTCCCAAACGTTTTCTTCTTCTTCTTCTTCAACTCTAAACATAATTTCTCCCCCATTGAGCCCCCTACTACCTCAAACCCTTATTCCTTCATCCCAAGCCCAAAATCCATCATCCAAACCCTCACTTAACACATTCTACCTCTCATCTTCCTCAAACCTTCATCAAACCCCCAAAATCCATATCAAAACCTATTTCTCCATATTTTCCCTCATTTCCAGATCTGAGACGGATCGTTCTTCCGTTGCCGTGGTTGCTCGGCATCGTTCCTCCGCTTCTTCACGGTAATACTCGATTCTTTAGTTTTAGCATAACCCATTTGAGTTCTTATGAAACCCTAATGAAATGAATGTTGTTTGATGATTGTCTCTCCATAACAGCGACTTCCCCGTAGATTAGCGTCCGTGAAACGAACCTTTGTGATCGTCATCCTCGGTGCTAGGCAAGTGAAACTTGCCACTTAGGGTGTTGGGCCATGTCTTAGGCCATTTGCTTGTTGTAGGCGTAAAAGAGACTAGGCGACGAAATGATACTCGCCTAGGCGCAATTTCAGGATCTAGCTTGACAACGAAGCTAGATCCGTCATGTATCATGTTGCATAAAACTACCATTCCATGTTTAATTTCAATTACCGGTATGCGAATTAATTGTCATGTCATTGCATTCTTTAAATGTTCCCATGATTGCGTAGCACACGCTACAATACTTGTACTTCCTGGCTCGTGACCAGAAGCGAGCATAATGAGTTGCTAACCCCAACGCTCGATATTGAGGCTAGGTGTCCCCTACGCCAAATACTTCCTGGTTCGTGATATAGAAAACAAGATCCCGTACGGGGCAACCCTGGCTCATTTATGACCGGCGCCCCGCGTGATGTGCGCGGCGGCGCGGTGTCGTTTACCGCAAGTTTCACGGTTAGTGTAGGGTGCGGGAATATCGAACTCAGGGAGGCGAGGTTGTGCTTGGGTCAGGTAGGACCTAAATCACCCCGAGGGGCGAGCTAGCCCGAATCGGTGGTTGGTTGTCACGAAAGGAAATGAAAGCGTATGAACAAAAAGAAAGTAAACCCGGGACTTTGGTTTCCGACCCGACGAGAGACTCTCGCCGCTACGGCCTACGGGTATGGATAGCGATCGGGATTAGGGTCTAATGGTGAGACGTTGCCTCTGAAAGTGGTACCGGCGTCCCATGGGCCCGATATTCCGGTCGGTGCCCAGGATGATACACCGGACTTCCCGGATTCGATCAGTGGGCACTCCCGTGTCCATAAACACTGATCGATCCCGGGAGCACTAAGTCCGCAACGATATCTCCCGACGTCTCATCATGCCGCTCCCGCGTGCTAGGATTCGGCGTCTACGCTAAAGGCGTGAGCTTTGGCTAGGGAGTCAACCGCCAAGTTTATTCCCCCTTGGCCCGACGGTCAAAGGCGGTCTTTTTCCCGCCGATGACAATGAAACACCCCGCGTAACCGTTAGATTCCTACTCCCTATCGATTTCCTAACCCTATGGACGCATCGGGAAGAGCCCCCGAAGGGGTTTCCACCAAAATCCCAGATTTGGGAACTACTCACAAAAATTCATGAAAAAGCAATCTAAATGAAATTTAACCGTTAGAATCATAATCCGACAATTGCAATGCGGAAGTAAAGGAGTAGTAAAGACAATACTAAAAAATTAGAAAGATCTGAAAACTTACTTAAGAGTAACAATTACAGCCGTCACAAGGAAATAAAACAGTAAAAAATACAACTCTCCCGTTTCTGGAACCCTAGGGGTCCTATATATAGATTTTCGGATCAACCGATCGGGTGACAAGTCAACCGATCGGTTGATCCGTTATAGATAAATCACAGAAAACGGCGAGTTTTCACCCGATCTCATGAACCGATCGGGTGAGTTCTTGAGCGACCGGTTGGATCTTGGAGGAGTCGGGTGAACCGGTCGGTTCGACGCCCGTGTCTTCAGCTCTTTTTCTCAGCTACAGATGAACCGATCGGGTGAGAGTCACCCGATCGGTTGGAATTCTGCTCGAAAAGACAGAGAACAGCCGCCCGCAGAACCGGTCTGTGAACCGGTCGGGTGACTTCTTCGTGAGCTGCGGTAGCGGTCGGTTGGTGCACGCGTGCATCACCCGATCGGTTGGAGATGACCAACCGACCGGGTGAGGGGCAGAAAGATGAGTACTTCGCCGTTTGACCCCCTGGATCACGCGTGACTTCTCCCGTTGCTCCGGGGACTTGGGATATCATCGTAAAAGGTCCCCTACGTGGTCGAACTCCTGCAATCATGGACAAACAAAGAAAAGTGAAAGAAAACGGGAAAACATACGAAAACAAACAAGAGACGGCGGAAAACACGGAGAAACACAAAAGAAAACGTG
The DNA here is from genome assembly GCA_030789695.1 of Scilla litardierei. Taxonomy (NCBI): domain Eukaryota; kingdom Viridiplantae; phylum Streptophyta; class Magnoliopsida; order Asparagales; family Asparagaceae; genus Scilla; species Scilla litardierei. The sequence continues at coordinate 181,652,372 of CM061142.1, read as the reverse complement.
CGTGAATATATGAAATATAGACGCACGTCAAAATCCCCCAAGCTGAACTCTTCCTCGTCCTCGAGGAAGACGAGTGAGAGTGGGAGCTCGGAAGGGAAACATAGAGAGGAAGAAAGAAAAAGAAAACTCTAAGCCCTAGATCGTCCATCAGAGCCATCAAAATCAAAAATGACACACCCCAGCAAGCAAACGCCAAATCACACCACTAAACCTAGGAAAGCGAGTCCAAATAAGTGTCGTGGGTCCACGCAGTGAAGCGCGAGTGAGCGTGGTCGTGTGCTAGCAAATGGTGATGCTTTCTACGATGTGCTACGAGGCTCGATATACACAAATCCAAGATATGACCCAAATATCGAATCGAATTGAATTAAGCGACGAATATAAGTTCGAGCATGCATGAGAATAGAGAGAATAGGAGCGTATCATGCATCGGGGACTCCACAACTAGGGTTAAGGAAATCATGCCACTATGGCCTAGATACTAGCTAAATAGCTCCTAAGCCAAGTGTCTTTGATAACGACGGGGGTTGAGATGATGTGGAGAAGAACACTCGGTGCAAATTCTCGCCTTCCCTTTATTCTTGGCAAGTATGAAAATATTCACACGGGAATTTTTTTGGGTTTTGGGTATTTGCATATTTTTTTGGCTTGTTGGCTATACAATTTTTTTCTTTTCTTTCTGGGTTTTTCATTTCTTTTCTCCCATTTTTTTTGGATTTTTGGGTTTTTGGCTATACACTTGTGTACTCTCCCAAGTGGGAGAACGGTACACGACGAGGGGATTTGCACCAAGTAAAACAAAAAAGAAGTCGAAATCTAAACACTTGGGCAAAGGGAACTATTCTCGCTAAATAGAGCTCAGGCTAATTGGGTTATCCTAGTCCTTAGTTGTGGAATCCCGACGCATGTGAAATGAAGTATCTATTATACATTTGACAGCGATTTTTGAATCTTAGGGCTGACTAGGACAAGCTGACTATGACAAACTGGTTGATAAAAGACGGCCAGGATTAAATCTTAGGGAATCAACGGCTTAGATGAAGATTTGAAGCTGCTTGGAAAACAGCACCCTCATATCTTAACGCGAATCTATTTGTATTGGAGGAGATCAATAGGCATTTTTGGGGGATATCAACAGGCGCGTCTCTTGCCCTTCCCCAACATAAAGAGAGCAGCACGTCTTCTTCCCCAAAATAAGGCGCGTCTCATTTCAATCTCACGATCGCCCCCTTTAACCCTCTGGCGTCGACCTCCGCCCTCTGCTGCTCTGCTCCGAAAAAACCCATTGCTCCTTCATTCTCACTCGCAGGACCCGGCAAGGAGAAGGCAAATTGTTTTTTATCTTCTTAGTTTGATTACGTTTTTTTATCTTCTCAAATATTTTTGCATCAGGCCATATGGAGGATTCGGGGGCGTGCTGGTGCTATTCTCATACATCTAGAGCACCTGGTGTTCTTGACTCTCATGCAAAATGTAGTGTGCTTGGTCTGGTCGCTAATCATGTTGATGATCTGGCCGAGCAAGAGGAGTTCGTGGGGCGATGTGGCCATCACGAATACAATCGATCCAGCAATGGGGATCGAGGCCCTGAAGTACACTATCCAGCTCAGGTCTAATGAAATTTCAGTCATTTCTTTAAAATAGTTCTATTACCTGCCTAAAATGCAAAAGGGGGTTTTTTTTAAAAAGCTTTGTTTCGCAGTAATGCTTTAGTTGGGATGTGAAACAGTGAAACATCATTGAGAATTTTGCAACTTGAGAATGATATGTGTGAGATTGATGTTTAGAAACTTTCATCATGCAGGAAGTCAATCAGACCCAATACCTACAATGATACCTGCCAGGTTGAAAGCAGCTTACGACTGGCCTTGAACTAAGTTGCGAATACACCAACCAAGTAAGGGTCTTTTATAAGCATGGTTACTAAGAACAAATATAGTTTACCAAATATAGTTCAATTGCTGCCATATGTGGATCTGGTTAATGGTGAAACTCACTCTATATTGTTGCAAGATTATTATCTATCAAATCAATTGCTATCAGTCTATTATGTAATTTTTTCAAAAGAAGGATAAAAAGAGGAAAAGAAAAGAACCAAACAGTTTGTTGTGATTCATATAAGAAGAAAAGTATGAATTATAATTGCTATGTTACTAGGTGAAGAATCCATCAATTGCAAATGAGAATTGGTAACATGTATCCGGTCATTTGCAAATGAGAATTGGTAACATGTATCCGGTCATTTCTTGCCTCATTTATGATTTTATATTGCTTGCGTACATTATTCTTTTACTGCTTTTTAAACGATATTCTGTTTAAGTTGATTGATTTTTCCTTTCAATTACTATACTTCTATGTGATGCTTGCTTGAATGTTTGCAGCATGTTAATAACTGAAGCATATTAATAACTGATGCATACGTGTGCCAACTTGATATTTTTCTTAGGAGATCCCTTATTATTATTAGTTTCCATTTAGCTTATTATTTCATTTTTACATCATAAGTTATAATTTTAAATAACAATCTCTTTATTTTCTTTAGTTTTGATCCTTATACTGCATGTTGTTCCATTCTTTGCGTTGTTGTTGTTGTAAACATGCCACATTGTAGCAGGACGTTTATGGTTAAAATCAAGAATTTATGCTTTTGAGTTTAGTAGGCTCTGATTCTGTGAAGAGTACAAAGTAGTCTATGTTATGTTGTTAAAGACATATGCACTTACATATTTCTCTTTGCAGATGAATCTATCATCTGGAAATTCTTTCTTCCTTCTTTCAAAACCAGAGTTGTCTTGATCTCCTCCTAAAAGGACTGCCCCGCAGATTGGAGGTCCAGCAACATCTAATCATATAAACACAACAGAACAAACAATCCATTTAAGTCGAAGAGAAGTCGAGAAATATGGAATTGAACCTATCAATGGAGATTTATCTGCAATGTCTGTATCCAATCGGCTACTTAAATATGCAAATACACACACTTTAGGCTTACATGCTTTGAACACAGGTGATTCTCATAGGAAGTTTTGCAGATGTGTGATCAAAGGAAGGAAATGTTAACCGTGAGAATCCACGAAAGCAACTATGTGATTTGTCTTCCTGAAAAATGGATTTTCTTAATGCCAACTCTCTTCAGGTTAAAACAATTATTTTTATTCCTTTCAAAAATTCATTTTGGGGAAATTTTGTAGGCGCAGATGGTTTCGAGAGAAGCAATTAGATAATTGGTAGAAGAGTTGCTTGCACTTGCTGAGGAGGTGCCGAGGGCTGAGACGATGGGAGCTTATGCGGGTGAGTTTGAATAATAGTGTTTTCCTATCAAATTTCAATGATAATCTATAATACTGTACATACGTGCTTTAGTTATGATAATTGTTATGTAGATTTGTTTGATTGCTTTCCATTTATGTTGTCCTCAAAACAAAAAATTGGAAATGAAAGGTTTCAGATCTTTTGATTTAGAATACAGAAAGATCAGGTAAAAATTTATTCTATCCTTTCTTGGAACAATTTTAACTTAGAATTATGCTCCAACAATAAATTTTTTTCGGCCGGTAGTGGCTTTAGCTGTCATAGTTCTATTTCTATTCTAATTTACTTTAAATTATCAGTTAATTTCTAGAACATCGACTACTATGTGATTTATTGAAAAATGGGTTTTCTTAATGCCAACTCTCTTCAGGTTAAAAAAATTAAAGAATCCATTGTGGACTAAGGTTACCATGTAGATAAAATTTTGTTTGGAGGTAGTTTAACATTTTTTTGGTTATTTGTTGGGCTTGTTGCTGCTTTTAAATTTAATGTTCTTTTTGTTGTTATTTGTTCAATCAAATTAACATCAAAACTATGACAGTCAAGTATGTATTTAACATTTTTTGGTTATTTGTTTGCAGCACTAGACTAAAATCTCCCAGAAGCAATATTGAGATAAACAGACCAACAAGATCCCGCAGGAGCAAATTGTAAACAAATTAACCAATCTACATATCAATGTTTACCCACAATTTCGTAAGTATTTCCCTCTCAATAAAATTGTGTTTCCATCTGAAGAAAATGCAATTCTCATGCATTAAGTTTAGATAAATTAAGTTGTATATATATTTATAATGCACCTGACGACCCACGGGTTTCGTGTTGTGCACCACAAGTGATAATGAGTAGAAAATATCTGTTCTATCTTTGAGCGACTGCAGGTTGTAACTATCCAAAATACCACCATTTATTCGTCTACCCATCACAACAGTGTCCCTATAATTCAGATGGTCCGGTTAGTTAATTCCATGGAAGTTGTAAACTCTGCAAGAATGTAACAAAGTTAATTGTTAGGCAATTCCCCAAGTGTTTACCAAAACCTTGAGCATGACAACAGCAAGCATTTTATACTGGACGGTAGGATTTATAATATCAACCTCAATGGCGGTTCAGTTTTCACAGTTATCGCAACAACATTAACTATTGTAGCCTCATGTCCATCTTCTGCAGCATACACAACAAGACCAAGCTGGCAGTAACCTGATGCAGTAGCCTGAAACCATGCAAGATCAACCATGATACCATGCATGCTTAGAAAAGGATTTGCATGAGTTTCAAGCCAGCTGATAATGGGTAGTAGTGTTCTCTTCATGTGTCCACAACGAACCAGACGCAGCTGTGCATTCAAACCAGCAAGGAGCTGATACCAGAAGGTTGGTGGTACCGCCTGAAATTAAGAAGATAACAAACAGATTAAACATTATGATAGGAGCTTCCAGGTATATATCGTATTGCTGATACCAGATGATTGGATATTTTTTGAGTATTTCTGTTGAGTTTGATAAGTATATAGCGTATTGCTGATTTTATATAGCTCTAGAAATTGATATATCACGGCCTAAATTGGATTGCTCTGGATTACACATTTCATGTACTCACAAATCACAACCTTGATCCAGTATCTCTTGCAACATGTACTTTATGACTTAAATTGGAATAAAAAAATTGAGGAACTTTCATCATGTTTAATAAATTTACTCTTGAGGGACCTTTACTGGTCGAATCAAGTTATCTCAATAGGGAATGTCACACAGTTTGCTCTATACTATTCTTCTGATCATCCTGCAAATATTTGTTTCTACATTAGATCTGTAACACTAGAATGTAAAGGGCAGGGGAATGCATCTCACTGTAGGCATTTTTGTGATTGGCTGCCTATATCCAGCTTTGTTAAATTGATCCTTGCGATGCGGCATGTTATATTGTGAGTCATGATAGTAATTTTTTATTAATGTACTCCCTTTTGTTGTCCGCCACTTTACTTCAAATTACAGTTAATTATTGAATCATGGGTCAGCTGGAGATTGGTTGCAAGGTCCTATTCTGTATTACCTCAAAGTTTGGCATTTTTTCGTTCTTTTACCTGAACATATAAGTGCATGATTTTGTGCGTAAGGCCGGCACTTATATGTGACATTTTATTTCATGTGATCATGTTTCTCTTTTTATCTCAGCTTCATTTCTCCCAGAAACATTCATATTTTCCCTAGGTGTAAACACAAAAATTGTTTTAAGGATGTTAAGTGAAAAGTAAAGCAATTGTATGTTCATTCTTATCTGATTTTGTAACAAGCCAACTATGATTTTGTAACATCCTCAACCATAAGCATTTGTATGTTACAATTTATGATTTTGTAACATGCCAAAACATGAGATTGAACTTATGAGTAATTCAGTTGAAAATGTTACAAATTGTGGGTTCAATTTCTGTTTAGTAATTCAGTTGATATTGAACTTATGAGTAATTCAGTTGGATCTGCACTTCTTCATCATAATCCAATAGTTCGATCTGCACAAAGGAGCAACTTTTTCTGGTTTAGTGAAGGACTGAAGCATATCTGCACCAACTTTTTCAGGTAGTATCCAGAAATTTGTTTGTTTTGCCATCTGCGCCGAAGTATCATTTTTTAAATTCGTAATTTCAAGTGCATGACTGCAAGACTTTGATCATGATTGGAGATGGAGCAACTGATTGGAGATGGAGCAACTGATCTTGAGGTAATGTAAATCTTGGACGGTTACTGATCTGTTACATTTAGGGTACCTAAATTTATACTTCCTAAGTTTGCTGTTGAGAAGATCTGTGTTAAAGCCAGAATGCTTTGCCAAGAAAAAGGAGAGAGTTTAAACATGATTTCGTGTGGACGTGATCTTTATATATTTCTGGTTAAGCCATGAATAGTTCCTTCTTCAGTAATCTGACAAGTTCTTCAATGTAGAGTCAATTTCTGTGCATTTTGATGTCAGGTTTTGATCTGTGTGAGGGTGGGTTGCAAGCAAAAATATTTCCTGTCTTTTTAATGAAAACACCCAAGGGGCATGCTTATGCATACTGTATATGTTCATTGTTTGATGCATTGAAATGAAAAATCCAGGAGTCAATGTTCCCATTGCATGGCTTCTGGATTCTGCAAATGCTTATTTTTTTCTCCATTGATGCATTGAAATGAAAATTCCAGCATAATTAGGATTCATTGTTCCCATTACATGGCTTCTGGATTCTGCAAATGCTTATTTTTTTTCTCTCTTGCCACTTATGTTAATATATGTTTAAGATTTGACAGGTTCAGTTCATTTCTGCTGGTTTTGTGGAATGTTTTCCATTACTAAGTAAACTCCAACAACAACAAAGAGCAAATTTTTTATACTATTAGGGTTGATTCCAATCATGCATTTTCTAAAATTTGAGAACAGTCTCACCAAATCTTGGTTCTTCCTTTTTCTCATCACCTTTTGTTTTACTGAACAGCTTTAACGGAAGAAGACGGGCTCGATGAGTGTTACACCACGTGGATTGATAAGCTATCATGACTCCATTTACAATGTTGGCATGCCAATGGTTGTAATGATGTCTGCCAAATATTCTCGGATTTGAACAGATCACTATATGAGGATATCGGAAAGTGCTTGATGCTCTTTTTTGTTCTTGATGCTCTTTTGCAAGTAAAGCTGGCTATGTTTTGGCTGCACACAAGTGATGTTCTATTGTAGTTTTTCTTAACTATTTATTTAAATATATTAGGATGGCTTATTCATTTGAACTATTTCATCCATGCTTGGAAGTTTCTTTACATGCTTCGCACAACGAAATAATTCTTGCATATGTTTGGCAAGTTCTTGCCGCATCTATGATAATTACCGTGCGTTAACTAAATGACATTGTTAGTCAACACATGTAACCAAAAGTAATGATTACAATGGATTAAACTATAATGTTGTTTAACACCATAGTGATGGAGCATGATGGTTAGGATAAGTTTTGGGGGTGAAACTTGGGGGGAAAGTTTGAAAATTTGAAATTTGGTGTGTACACTTAAAAAATTGAAATTTGTATTTGAAAACAAAACTTTTGGTGGAAAAATACTCAGCTGACCCAAGCTTTTGGGGGATCTCTCTCTCTCGGCCGTGTCGAAGGCGCCCGCGTCGAACGTACCCGTGCCTTAAAAAAATTTCGAGATGAAATAATTTTTGGGGAGAGCGACGAAGGCGACCGCACCTAAGGCGCGAAGGTCACAATTTTTTCCGCCGAATTTGTTGTTCCACGCCGAATGCGTCCGCGCCTAATTCGTTGTTTTATGTCGAATTTGGTGTTCCACGCCGAAGGCGCTAGCACCGAATTCGTTGTTCCGCGCCGAAGGCGCCCGTGTCGAATAGTTTTTTCCGTGTCGAATGCGCGTGCGCCGACTTTGTTGTTCCACACTAAAGGCGTCCGCGTAGCTACATATTTTAACGCTACTTTGGCGTTCCGTGCAATTTTGGCCGTAGAAATAATTTTTTGGAGAACAAAGATTTTTGCGCCAAAGACGTCCGCGCCGAATTTTTTTCGCCTAATTTGTTGTTCTGCGCTGATGGCGCTCGCGAATTTTTTTGCGCTGAATTTGTTGTTCTGCACTGAAGGCGCCCCCGCCGAATTTGTTGTTCTGCACCGAATGCGCTCGCATCGAATTTGTTGTTCTGCACCGAAGGCACCCGTACCGAATTTGTTCTTCCATTTCGAATGCACTTGCGTCGATTTATTGTTCCGCGCCGAAGGCGCCCGTGCCGCTAAATAATTTTTTGTTCTGCGCCGATTTGTTGTTCCGTGCAATTTTGATGTGGAAATAATTTTTTGGGAAACAAAGATTTCGCGGGGAAAATCTTAAATGAACCGTGCCCGCGGGCACGGGTTATGACTAGTACGATATATATATAGCATGCATATAGAAGCAAATACTGCATATTCAATATCGGAGCATGATAATCTAGGGGTCATTCCTGGACAGGTATATAAAGTAAAATCACAAGGCAGAAGCACACCAATTGCTAGTCACGACACACGACTCACAAAAAGCTAAGTGGACCCACGATGCGTGAAATGCAAGAGGACTCGAAATCCTAGTGTTAGTGAGTGTGATTATCGATGCAATGCTAGGTGTGTGTGATTTTGTGGCGATTCATCATAGGATTCATTTCTAGGAGAAAGAGCTAAAGAAAGAAGGAAAAAAGAAAAAAAAAAGAAAAACACGATGGAAAATGACTCGAATAACGTAGAAAAACAACACAAATGACGCACGAAGTGCGACTCCCCCAAGCTGAAACTTGCATTGCCCTCAATGCAATAAGAGTGAGTACGGGAGGGCAATGAAAATGGGGGGGGAATACGCACAGACACGAAAAGAAATGAAAACCAGGAAAAAAAACATAGATGAAAATGAAAAAGAGAGGAAAATTGAGAACAAAATCAAACAATACGAAAAGAAAAGTAAAGATAAAATCACACGACACGACACTCAAAAAGTGAAAAACAAGCACACACACAAAAATGATAAAAACAAACAAAACACGACAGCACACCAAAACAGACGTCCCCCAAGCTAGACCAGAAAGTGCTAGCGAAATGATATGATCAATGAAATCCAGATAAGTGCAAGGGGGAGTCAAAAACAAAAAGAGGGGAAATCAGAAAGCAGCAGAAGGTGAGTCCTCGTCATCCTCGGAAGAGGGCGGGGATGGGTGGTCGGGGGAGGCAGGGGGTGTGCGGAGAAGTGGGGAATGAGGTGAGGGTATAGGGGCAGTGGTGGTGTGAACTATGGGAGGAGTGTCTGTGGTGGTGGGTGGTGGTGGTAGGAAGGCGATCAAGGCTGTGGTGAGAGGAATAGAAATGGAGGAGGTGGATGTGGAGGTGACGGTAGTGGGAGGTGGTGGGAGGGATCTGGAGCGTACCGGTAATTTCCTCCGGCGCACGTATGGAGTGACGGAGGAGGATGGAGGTAGCGTGAGTGCGGTGGAAGTGGTCGGGAGGGGTGAAGTGGATGCCGGGATGGGATGTGAAGAGGGAGGAGAAGAATGTGGTGAGGGGGGTGATGGAAGTGGAGAAGTGTGGGAGGGTGGAGGAGAAGATCGCCTGGGTGGTGAAGGTGGAGGTGGTGAAGGTGGAGTCGGTCCGTGGATATGAGTAAGAAGGCGGAGAATGGCGGCCACATTCCTCTCAAGTGCGAGGAAACGTGGGTGAGTAAGAAAGGAGGATGGTGATGGGTCCGAGGAAACAGAGGACATGGCGAGCTCACGAAGCGCGGCGACCTCCCTCTCAAGTCCTAGACGGGCAGATACCTGACGGCGACCAAAAGACGTAGACTAACGCGAGGCAGAGGTGGTGCCGCCAGGTAAGGTCGAAGAGGTGCTGGCGGCAGTGGTCATGCCAGCACAGGAGACAAGGCCAGAAATGGCCGCAAGGAGGTGCTCAGACGTGATCGGTCCCGGAGCAGAAACGGGACGACTCGGGCCAGCCCCTAAATCTCCCACAGACGCAGGGATATCCTGCTCGCCTAAGTGGGCGGCAGGGGACGGTGATCTGCGGGCGTCTGCGGGAAAGAAAGGAAGATTCAACCCAGCTAAGAAATCGGGATCAGGAGGGAAAGTCCAATCTCCCACGAGATTGTTTTCGTCTCTTCCGAGACGGCTCCTCTTCCCTCATGATACCCTTCCCCTTATCCTTATCTTTAGCCATGTGTGTGTGCGGGCAAGAATTAGTGCAAAAATCGTGGATGCACACCAACACAAGCAAACGAGCAAGCACAATAAATAGGGCAAATGTATAAAATAAGCTTAGGAGCGAGTTTACCCAAGCAGAGTGGCGGAGCTTGCTCGTTGATGCCCCACACTGTTCAGCGAGAGTAGCGTGGAGCCGCGGCGAACTCCTTCGGCAATAATTTTCGAAATGGGGGTAGTTTGGGGGAAAATTAGGTCAAAATCTCGGAATGGGAAGAAAGAGAGGGTGGAGATGATGGAGGGGTTGATGAAGGAGGTGGAGAGTGGGAGTGATGGAGGAGTAGGGGATGTGGGGGAGTGGGGATCGGTTGTTGAAGAAGAGGGGGAGACGAAACGACGGCGAGAATTGCGATCGGGCGAGGGCGGAAACGAGCGGGTGTCGGCGGGTATTTATAGGGTTTTAAGTCGAACCGATCGGGTGACTTGTCACCCGGTCGGTTGACGGTTGGGTCGAAAATCTTGCCGAAGAAATGCTACAGGCGAACCGATCGGTTGACTTGTCAACCGATCGGTTGGCCGCTCCACTAAATTTCCCGAGAACTTAGGGCTTCTCACACGGTCAGGTCAACCGATCGCGCTCAAACTCAACCGATCGGTTGATATTCCTCAAAATTTTCCGAGAGTTCTCCCCAGCTCACCCGGTCTGCCACCCGGTCTCTTCATTACTTAACCGATCGGTTCACTCGGGGACAGATCTCGGTATGTATCTGATACATCCCAACCGATCGGGTGAGTTATCACCCGATCGGTTGGGGCTTGTTTCCTGCAAAAACCAAGAAATTTGATTAAGTCCCCTAACGGATGTTCCCGCGGCTGACTTTATTTATAGAAATAGATAAAGTAAAGTAAAAAAAATAACGCTAAAAATTAGAGAAAAAGTTTAGAACATGGGTTGCCTCCCACGAAGCGCACTTGTTTAACGTCGTTGGCTCGACGCCCGCAAGAGATGCTCATGGTGGCTGATACGGGTGATGCCCAAACTTAGGCATCTCTTCCTTGTTGGAGCTGAAGGCGCTCGGGGTAGTCAGCGGCTGGAAAAATACTTGCTCGACCACCCTCCCTTTGTTCTTGAGATCCGGGGGCTTTTCCTTGGTGTTGGCGCTTCCCGCCATCTTCTTCAGGATTCGGACCTCGTCTTTAGTGAGGTCCGTGAGCTCTTTCCCCGTTCTCTTCACAGGATGAAACTTGGGGAACCCGGGAGGGGTCGTTCTCGCTGCACTTGGTTTTCCAGCAGCTTCTTCGTCTTCGGGGCCTTCTTCATCTTCAGAATTCCCCAATTCATCGGGGGGGTTTCTCAGGAGAATCTCCCAGGAGTTCTCCTCTACAGCTTTTTCTTCTTCTATCTCAAGCAGATTACACCGGAGGTCATCAGGAGGGTCGGGGTGCTTCATGGATAGTCCCAGGTCAAACTCAACTTTCTCTCCGCTGACGTTCAAGGAGAGTTTTCCGTTCTTCACATCTATAAGAACGCCAGCAGTGGCCATGAAAGGCCGTCCCAGGATAATGGGGGTGTGTGCGTCTTCGGGCATGTCCATGACTACAAAGTCCACAGGCACATGCACCCCTCTCACATTCACGGGGAGATCATCAACAATTCCCACCGGATATTTGACCGACCGGTCAGCTAGTTGTAGGGTCATCCCGGTGGGCTCCAAATCGCCCATTCCTATCCTTCTGTACATCGACAAGGGCATCAAGCTAACACTCGCTCCTAGATCGACGAGTGCACGATTAATCTTCACAGCCCCGATCGTGCAAGGGATAGAGAAGCTCCCCGGGTCCTTGAGCTTTGGCGGGTTATCCCTCTGGATAAGAGCGCTACATTCTGCCGTCAGCACCACTTTCTCTTTTCTCGACCCTTTCGTCACCAAATCTTTCAAGAATTTTGCATAGGAGGGGATTGTCTCAATTGCCTCCAAGAAGGGGATTTGCAGGCTTAGGTCCTTGACCATGGCGAAGAACTTCCCATATTTCTCATCAATTTTTGCTTGAGCCAACCGTTGGGGAAATGGCACAACGGGTTTATAAACTTTTGGGCTCTCCTCCTCCTCCTTCTTCTCTTCTTCGGACGCTCCCTCCGGAGTCGTGGGATTTGATGACGAAGCACCGATGTCGTTTAATTTTTAAGTCGGTCTCTCAACGACCAATGGTGCTTCCGGGTTGCTAGGGGGCACTCTAGTAGGAATTTGTGTCCCGCTTCTCAGAATGATAGCGGACACATTCGCGTGCTCGTGCACGAGTGCCGATGTTTGTGTTGCTCCTCGAGGGTTCACCTCCGGTTGTGGCGGCAATTGGTTTTGTGACCTTGCGAGGTTCGCCACCTGTAACCCCAGCTGGGTTACTTGGTCCGTGAGGGTCCGCTGGCCCATTTCCAGCTTTTGGTTGATCCTCTCCTGGTTGGTAATATATTGAGTCAAGAGAGACTCAACCGGAGAGACGGCCCTCTGCTGGCCATACTGCTGCTGCTGGAACGGCTGCTGATTCCTGGGGGCGTAAGATTGTTGCTGAAATGGTTGCTGCTGTGGCCTAGCCGGCTGATAAGTACGACTTCACGGAGTCCCCGTGAATATCGTGGCGGACAGAGACACGAGGTTCACATCTCAGTTCTGGCAAAGTTTGCAGAAGAGTTTGGGTACGCGTCTGAGTTTCAGCATGGCGTACCATCCGCAGACGGATGGCCAGTCCGAGAGGACGATTCAGATCTTGGAGGACATGCTGAGGGCGTGCATGTTGGATTTCAAGGGTTCGTGGGAGGACCATCTACATCTGGTAGAGTTTTCTTACAACAACAGCTTCCAGACGAGTATTGGCATGGCGCCTTTCGCCGCTCTTTATGGGAGGAAATGTCGATCGCCATTGAGTTGGGATGGCGTTGGTGATCGGGAGCTGTTGGGACCTGAGATGATTGTGGAGGCCGTGGATGTTGTCAGGAGCATTCGGGAGAGGTTGAGGATTGCTCAGGACCGTTTTAAGCATTGGGCGGATGCTAAATGTCGTTCTTTGGAGTTTCAGCCGGGCGACCATGTGTTCTTGAAGATTTCCCCGAATCGTGGTGTGATTCGCTTTGGGAAGCGAGGGAAGTTGAGCCCGCGATACATTGGACCGTTTGACGTTCTGGAGAGAGTTGGCGAGGTAGCTTATCGCTTAGCCTTGCCGCCATCTTTGGAGGGAGTTCACAATGTTTTCCATGTGTCGCAGCTTCGTCGATACATTAGAGATCCATCTCATGCTGTGGATTTTTCAGAGATTACCGTTCGCCCCGATATGACGTATGACCAGTAGCCAGTACAGATTCTGGACAGGCGTCAGAAGTCACTTCGGAACAAGGTTGTCAATCTTATGAGGGTGATGTGGCGACACGGCTCGCCTGGAGAGTCTACTTGGGAGAATGAGGATGAGATGCGAGAGCGTTTCCCACTTTTGTTCCCGACACGTGAGTGTTGGGAAATTCCGAGGATGGAATTTTTCTTAAGTTGGGGAGGATGTAACGACTAGTTTTCATGTATCTGGATTATTATATTATATATATATATATACTTTGGTGGATTTTCTCCTCATGTGTGGTTCTCGTCTCCGTAGCTTTCATTTTCGATCGTTTCGTCGTGATTTTCTAGCTTCTTCCTTGGAATCGTCGATTTTGGGGTAAGTCATTTGTGACGGGCTTCATATCGGTCATATCTTATTGTTAGATCAAGCCTAGGAGTCTTAGGAATCGATCCCGGAGCTTCGCGCTCCATTTCAGAACTTTTTGTGCATATTAGCCGGTGTAAGAAGGGGCACCGACCGACTAGATGACGATCCAGTCGGTCGGAAAACCTTCTTGAACCGACTAGTGGGCTTTGTAATTTCTCAGGAGTTACTGTTTGGACTTAGTCGGTCTGAGTTGGTCAACCGACCGACTAGTTCCCAAACTAGTCGGTCAGTGGTTGCTCTTTGACCGACTAATTCATTACCCAGGTTTTTCCCTATATTTCGATGCTTGGTGTTAGTCGGTCACAGCTAATCGACCGACCGACTAGTTGCTAAACTAGTCGGTCAGCCAACCTTCTTTGACCGACTAATCTGTGTCGAAACCCTAATTTCTGGGCAGCTGCCAGCTCTTCCTATTTAAACCCCTCCCAAACGTTTTCTTCTTCTTCTTCTTCAACTCTAAACATAATTTCTCCCCCATTGAGCCCCCTACTACCTCAAACCCTTATTCCTTCATCCCAAGCCCAAAATCCATCATCCAAACCCTCACTTAACACATTCTACCTCTCATCTTCCTCAAACCTTCATCAAACCCCCAAAATCCATATCAAAACCTATTTCTCCATATTTTCCCTCATTTCCAGATCTGAGACGGATCGTTCTTCCGTTGCCGTGGTTGCTCGGCATCGTTCCTCCGCTTCTTCACGGTAATACTCGATTCTTTAGTTTTAGCATAACCCATTTGAGTTCTTATGAAACCCTAATGAAATGAATGTTGTTTGATGATTGTCTCTCCATAACAGCGACTTCCCCGTAGATTAGCGTCCGTGAAACGAACCTTTGTGATCGTCATCCTCGGTGCTAGGCAAGTGAAACTTGCCACTTAGGGTGTTGGGCCATGTCTTAGGCCATTTGCTTGTTGTAGGCGTAAAAGAGACTAGGCGACGAAATGATACTCGCCTAGGCGCAATTTCAGGATCTAGCTTGACAACGAAGCTAGATCCGTCATGTATCATGTTGCATAAAACTACCATGCCATGTTTAATTTCAATTACCGGTATGCGAATTAATTGTCATGTCATTGCATTCTTTAAATGTTCCCATGATTGCGTAGCACACGCTACAATACTTGTACTTCCTGGCTCGTGACCAGAAGCGAGCATAATGAGTTGCTAACCCCAACGCTCGATATTGAGGCTAGGTGTCCCCTACGCCAAATACTTCCTGGTTCGTGATATAGAAAACAAGATCCCGTACGGGGCAACCCTGGCTCATTTATGACCGGCGCCCCGCGTGATGTGCGCGGCGGCGCGGTGTCGTTTACCGCAAGTTTCACGGTTAGTGTAGGGTGCGGGAATATCGAACTCAGGGAGGCGAGGTTGTGCTTGGGTCAGGTAGGACCTAAATCACCCCGAGGGGCGAGCTAGCCCGAATCGGTGGTTGGTTGTCACGAAAGGAAATGAAAGCGTATGAACAAAAAGAAAGTAAACCCGGGACTTTGGTTTCCGACCCGACGAGAGACTCTCGCCGCTACGGCCTACGGGTATGGATAGCGATCGGGATTAGGGTCTAATGGTGAGACGTTGCCTCTGAAAGTGGTACCGGCGTCCCATGGGCCCGATATTCCGGTCGGTGCCCAGGATGATACACCGGACTTCCCGGATTCGATCAGTGGGCACTCCCGTGTCCATAAACACTGATCGATCCCGGGAGCACTAAGTCCGCAACGATATCTCCCGACGTCTCATCCTGCCGCTCCCGCGTGCTAGGATTCGGCGTCTACGCTAAAGGCGTGAGCTTTGGCTAGGGAGTCAACCGCCAAGTTTATTCCCCCTTGGCCCGACGGTCAAAGGCGGTCTTTTTCCCGCCGATGACAATGAAACACCCCGCGTAACCGTTAGATTCCTACTCCCTATCGATTTCCTAACCCTATGGACGCATCGGGAAGAGCCCCCGAAGGGGTTTCCACCAAAATCCCAGATTTGGGAACTACTCACAAAAATTCATGAAAAAGCAATCTAAATGAAATTTAACCATTAGAATCATAATCCGACAATTGCAATGCGGAAGTAAAGGAGTAGTAAAGACAATACTAAAAAATTAGAAAGATCTGAAAACTTACTTAAGAGTAACAATTACATCCGTCACAAGGAAATAAAACAGTAAAAAAATACAACTCTCCCGTTTCTGGAACCCTAGGGGTCCTATATATAGATTTTCGGATCAACCGATCGGGTGACAAGTCAACCGATCGGTTGATCCGTTACAGATAAATCACAGAAAACGGCGAGTTTTCACCCGATCTCATAAACCGATCGGGTGAGTTCTTGAGCGACCGGTTGGATCTTGGAGGAGTCGGGTGAACCGGTCGGTTCGACGCCCGTGTCTTCAGCTCTTTTTCTCAGCTACAGATGAACCGATCGGGTGAGAGTCACCCGATCGGTTGGAATTCTGCTCGAAAAGACAGAGAACAGCCGCCCGCAGAACCGGTCTGTGAACCGGTCGGGTGACTTCTTCGTGAGCTGCGGTAGCGGTCGGTTGGTGCACGCGTGCATCACCCGATCGGTTGGAGATGACCAACCGACCGGGTGAGGGGCAGAAAGATGAGTACTTCGCCGTTTGACCCCCTGGATCACGCGTGACTTCTCCCGTTGCTCCGGGGACTTGGGATATCATCGTAAAAGGTCCCCTACGTGGTCGAACTCCTGCAATCATGGACAAACAAAGAAAAGTGAAAGAAAACGGGAAAACGTACGAAAACGAACAAGAGACGGCGGAAAACAC
Organism: Scilla litardierei; assembly: GCA_030789695.1. Taxonomy (NCBI): domain Eukaryota; kingdom Viridiplantae; phylum Streptophyta; class Magnoliopsida; order Asparagales; family Asparagaceae; genus Scilla; species Scilla litardierei. The sequence continues at coordinate 181,635,839 of CM061142.1, read as the reverse complement.
GGAGAAACACAAAAGAAAACGTGCGTGAATATATGAAATATAGACGCACGTCAATTTACTGGGCTCATGTACAGGGACCCTGGCTTGTTTACGTGTGGGATGGGGTAAGAGTTAAGCAGTCATTCAACTGGGAGTCTGCCCGATCAGCAACTGCAGTTGTAAGGCATAAACTCTGGGTTCTGGGGTAGTGTTAAGCGGCCACTCAGCGTGAATGCCAAACCGTTCAGCTGTA